>RCWM02000063.1:1422500-1455000 GCA_003667255.2 Euschistus heros
TCCTACAGGTAACCTAGTAAGTCCACCACGAAATAAATTTTAACTCGCCCAGGTGGGATTCGAACCCATCGCCGCACAGTGGGACGAATGGCCCAAATTTCCAGACATGCACTAAAAATTGAAACTATTTGATGAAATCTCCGACCGATTTACACCATCTTCTAACATTTTAGGAATAAGAAAATGTGGATTTTTTTCAGAAATACGTAGTGAAAATGCTGTTTTTAAAATAAAAAGGTAATGAAAATTGACATAAAAATACACGAAATCGTATTTAGTGATTATGATAGTTCCTGTAACTTTTTAAATTTTACTGATAATTATACCTCATTATCTAAAAAAAAAATTACTTTATATTTCGCACTAGTCTATTCAAACTCCAAAAATATTAGTAGTGATGGTTTTATTATTAGAAAGAATTAGGATTTTATAGAACAATGACATGTGGAGTAACTTTCAGGGTGTTTCGAGTACATTATTGCGTGTTGAAGAAAACGTCCAAATTTGTCCAAAAAATTGACTTCATAGGCTTTTACCTTAGGTATTTAATGAGATAAATACGTTCCATTATTTTCCGAATATGGCCGAATTAACCCGTGGTTAAGCATAGTTTATATATTTCTAATGTTCGACCTAATTAAACCATCAACCTTTATTTTTATTTGTACCTTTCCCAGTTATGAAAAACAAAACAATATTTGTAATTTTTAGTTTAGAATTGTATTTTGTTAATTTCAAAATGTTTAGTCTTAGTTATTTTCTTTTCTTACGTTTTTCCACATTGCAGTAATGGTAATAGGCGCCCTGCATTAGGTGCATATATTTCTACGCGTTCTCATGCATATATTTCTCGACATAACGTATATTTAAATAAATATTTATACAAACTATTTTTATAATAATACATAAAATATTTTTAGAACAATACTAAAATAATTTAACTTTAATTTAAATTAATGGAGTCAAGATGAAATTTAAGTAGTAATTATCAAATGAATTTATACGCTAATTGATGAATAGAATAAAGATTGGAGAAAAAAATAATTGAATAAAAAAATTTATAAATGAATAAAAAAGAGAAAAATTAGAAGAAAAAAAAAAGTATATATTATTAGGAGTAGGTAAAATTATATAGAGAGTTTATTCGTTGCGCTCCATGATTATAATTAATTATAACAGGGTTAGTTGTTTTTTTTTCATTTAAATGTCGGCAAACCCTGATTTCTTAAATATTTAAAAATTCCGATCGACGAAAAAGGCATACAACACGTATAACTCACATAACGGTAAACTGATTGATTTGCTGATTTTTATTAAATTCGATAGAGCACATCAAAAATCATAGAAAATAATATCCCTCGAATCGAAACACGAACAAACGAAAATTGGATTTTTTGGACACACTATTGGTTAACAGAGCAAAACCTCTAAATGATAGGCAAAAACAGACTTCGGATTCAAATTCTACACCCTTGAAAACATACCCATATAAAATTTGGAGTCGATGCAAAAATTTTTAGAAGCTCAAATTGCGATGTCTAGAAAAAACACCGTTTCGTTCCACTGTGCGTCGCACAGTGGTCCAAAACAGCCTGTTTTGCGAAAAAAACCCTATAACTTTTTATTTAAATGCGATAGAGACTTGAAATTTGGTACTTTAAAGCAATATTATTTCCCAGTCATAAATCAAATATAGTGAGCTGAACATTTTGTGTTATTCAAAAAATAATCGCCATGCGCCATTTTGATATTTTAAAAACAAAAATATTTTTTTAAATATCGAGCAACACATCAAATTAAATCTATTGCAGAGCAGATCAAATATAAATATTAAATGTTTATTGATTATTTTCAGAAAAATACCTCTAAAATTTAAAATTTAAAAACGAATAATATTCATTAATTTTAAGTATGCATTTATTAATATTTATAATTACCACTTATGAAAGTATTCTTTTAATTTCTAAAATAACAATGTTTTTACATCTTCATGTAAATCGAGAATTTTTTTCTTCGGTTGAACTCGGTAAGTATTGATATATGGATCTGAAGTTACTAGGAGCATATTCATCACGTCTTCATTTGTTGATGTTCTTGAGCACTTTCGAGAATGGTCTAACCGAAAGTGTCGTAAGTCTTTATTTCGCGCTTCTTGCGCTTCCTCGGATAAAGCACCTATTGGCAAAATAGCGGCTGATATTATTTTCGCACCATGAAGAAGGACTTTATGGACAGTAATAGGCATGTAGTACCATTTGTATAGTTGCACGAATATTTTTGCTGTATCTAAAGCATATTCCCCGAACTTCTGAGGATCTACAGCTTGCCCACAGTTGATAGTGTCCAAAATAATGTGGAATCGGTGTATAAGATCTTGATTGATTCCAGTTATTTCAGCTGTCAAGGCAGGATTTTCAAAAAATCTGCGCGTAGAATTTCCATCATTTGTAGTTCCCACTCCCTGCTTGATTACATCGATGTTGAGGCCCAAAATCTGTTTGAATTTCTTTTGTATTTCTGATTAAGTTTCGTCTTTCAACTGTCTTGTTTCGGCATTAGATCTCCAAGATGCAAAAGGCTTATTATAGGCTACGTGTAGGATGCATTCCATGAATTTTATACGAGCATGAAGGGGTGACAACCCCATGTAAAGCGCCTCTTCTTGTTCAGATTTAAGTTATATTTTATCTAAATCGTTCATTTCGGATGGTTTAGCTTTGCAGATAAAACACACGGCCATTGCTGACGTTTCTGTGACTGTTTGCGCAATTTTACCATCAATCATAGAAAATATTAGTTTATGTTTCACGCTGATTAACCTGCCATCGACATTGATGGCCGATTCAGTGAGCTGTATAATTTCATTTCTGATTCTGTCCACTTCATTCTTAATAGTAAGCGGATTTTCTCTAAGGAACTGAAATTGAAGAGGACGACAATATCTTGTAGAAGATGGTCTAGTGTTTTCCCACATGATTAGAGAAGAATTAGTACTTTCACTTAAATGAAGAGGTACGAGAGATGACAAAAAAATATTTGCATCAGAGGTGTTTTCTCCTAAAAATGTCTGTTTAAATTCATTATGACCAGCAGAGCCGTCGCAACCCCATTTCGATGCTAGAGTAAGATTGTGACTAATCTTATCAAAATCTGTTCCTGATTTGGTCTTTAAAATCCTAGAAGCTGTGTGGTCAAGTAACTCCTGTAAACCCACTTTACTGTAACTCTCCGTTGTTTCGACATTAGACGGGTAACATTCTTTTTTCGATGCAAGAACTTGATTGTAGGAAGGAAAAATGTTACATCCTATTTCTTTAGCTGATTTCCTCAGAATTTCGTATTGATATTTTGAGAGGGACGCGTCTAGGATTAGTGCTAAAGCTTTATCAGGACTGAAACATTTAACTGATTCTCCAGAAATTTTCTTGGCTGCTGCTAGGATTATATCATCGGAAAAACTATTACGGAGACTTTTAATTTTATATTGTTGGGATCGAGCACAAGATTCGTTGAAAGCCTTTTCAGGGCGTCCACCCAAGTCATGGGTAGTCCATGCACCTGTATTTATTTGTGGAATGCTAATATTTATGGATTTATTCTCAAGCCATGTTTCATTTTTTTTTGTTTAAAGTACCGTTTGATTCTACGAGCCTCTCGCCATTTAATGTTAAAACGTGGTAAAAAAGTTTGACATAAATACCCTTGTATTGTTTGAAGAAGGTCCGGTGTTAAATATCGATGATCCTTCTTAATCTGCTCAATGGATTTTTCTATATCACGACCACTATTCAACCAAATATCAACTAATTCACGATTTGACAATTGAAAATTCATTTTATCGGTGTCACTAGAGCAAGTAACAAATGGAAACTATTTGGAATTGAATACACAATAATAATATCAGCTAAGGTTAGGAGAATTAAAATAATCCTTACGTTCTCTCTTCTCGGGGTAAACAACAGTGTTTTGTGTTTGAACGACTCTAACAAGAAATATTGCAGTTTATAGCGGCTGAAAATGATTTTATCTTTTAATTAGGACTCTTGTGCAATTTTATATGCAAACATCTCATCGCCGGAATGCCGCGGAGAAAACAAATTCCTAACGAAATTTTTCAAAATGCATTTTTTCACCTAATAAGGTATATCACTATTGTGGTGAATAGCTAACCATAAATTTCCTTTATCTGATATATTATTTTACTAAGGGAACTGAGAAGGACTGATTTTAAACAATATGTTCCAATTTTGTCGAGTTTTGGAACAACAGTACACAAAAGAATAAATATCATGTTACACAAAAAATTTGCTTTTGAGATGTGCAGCGACTTTGAAGGCTACAAATATGAAACAGAAATTAATTTATCATCATGATTCTTATCGATGCTTGTTTCTTGATCGTTTACTAATTCTTTATCAGTAATTTTAATATGTTTTGAACATAATAAAAAAATAGGGTTTTTTTCGCTATTTGAACCACTGTGCGCCGTCGAGTCCCCAATTCAATAATAACTTCTGAGTTAAATATGAGTATCTTCGAGAATTTTGAATCTTTTTACAGACCTAGTCTTGTGTTGAACCTATAGGTTATCTCCTTTGTTACAGGTACTAAGATATACTGAAGAGAAACTATTACACAAGATAGTTTCACGGCCCCAAAATATTAGTTATGATGAAGGTAGAAGTTGAAGGTGCAGTTGGGAGGTGCGTGTTTACAAGAGCTGTTATACCCAATTCCAGTTCGAGCCCCAACACGAGTTAATCTTAGCTGGGAACAAGTTCCTCTCAGTTCGGGCTTGTTTGAGACATTTGTCTTCTGCCTTTATCTAACCTCTTGCTTTACCGGTTTATTGTATTCAAAATATACTCATAATCAGTACTGTATACTAGTATATTAATTAATAGTATATAGTTAGATATTAATGACCATTACTAATTTTAATAATACATAAATATATACTGAAAAAAACAACATTATTTAGTTCACTAATATTAATAACCATTGTCAATTAGGGTTCATAAATTATTTCCCACTTTCAAACATTCGCCATCTGAAAGCATAGAAACAAATTTATTTCATTGATTAAATGGGAAAAAAATTGTACCACTAAAACCTATGAAGGCTCTTTCAGTGCAGTATATTTCACTATATAAAAAATTGTTGTTGTCTCTATTTTTTAATATCCTTTAATTTTTTTTAAAACTAAAATTATTTATTGATATTTACAACTGTATGCATATATATATATATATATATATATATATATATATATATATATATATATATATATATATATATATATATATATAACAATGTCTAAAACTAACAATAAGATATTGCTAAACATTATTTTATCTTTTTATCTTTGTTTGCTTGTATTTTTATTAAATATGTATTTTTCAAGCAGCGTTGCTTCCCCTTCTCTCCTCTCTCAGCTGCCACCAGCCACCGCTCAGGGTGTATTAACTTTGGAAAGAATTTCTTAATGTAGTGGGCTTTTTGAAATTTATAAAAAATAGTATTACAAATAATGTTTTAATTGATTTTGTATAATTTTTTAATTAATTGTTCGTAAAGGACTTTAGTTGGATAAATTCCAAATGACGGCAAAATCCATCCTGAGGTTTGAAGCTGAAATTTAATTTAGAGGAGATTGAAAGAAAAAACGGGTTAGTTGTTGAGGTATCGAGGTATGAATCGATTCGCGGCTAGGGGCAGTTAGTAATTAAAATTTATGTCGAAGCAATTTAGATGAAAAGCTCTTTATAAATTCCTCGAATGGTTTTATAAAGCAAACCAGCAAAGCAAATAAATAAAACAATAATTGTTGTTTGCATTTGTGTTCA
This sequence comes from Euschistus heros, assembly GCA_003667255.2. Lineage (NCBI taxonomy): Eukaryota > Metazoa > Arthropoda > Insecta > Hemiptera > Pentatomidae > Euschistus > Euschistus heros. The sequence continues at coordinate 1,428,347 of RCWM02000063.1, forward strand.
AAATAACTGCTCATTATGAAATAAAGAATTTTCCTTTTAAATAATTATAGCAGTGTAATAACCGCAGTTAAATTAACCAATCTATAATGCAATACAAAGTTCTTCGGTTCGCATGTTTCTACTTTTGTGTTTTTTAGCATTTCCCTGGCTTCTTTAATTTTAATGAAAAATGCAGTTTTACGTTATCAAATATGTTGTTATAAATAAGGAATAAATGTTATCATAGTGTATCAATATTTGTAGTAGAGAGTAGGAGGATTAAAAATATATTTTTACTAAGATTTATTGTATACAAATAAATAAATAAAAAAAAAATTCACTAATTACATAATAATGTGTTTTTCATCAGCTAGATCATTTTCTTCTATTTTTGTGCAATTATTACAAGTATATTATATGTTATAGTATAAGTTCATTGAGAATTGGTGCGTCGCACTTTTTACAATTGTTTCGTTTTTATTTTTTTATTTTTTCGGCACACCAACACCAGATCTATTTTGTATTGCCTCGAACAGCCACGAACAACTATTTATCAAACAATGCAAGAATTTAAGATCCACGACTTACACTGAACTCAAATAATCACTAATCAATCGAAAGAAATTAGAAAACTCGCTCAGTAAAACGTCACGAATAAACTGCACGAGAGATAATCTGATACTGAGGAGTGTGGACATGGCAATTTCTAGTACAAATCTCCCAATATCCTGGCCACCTGCATCCGTTTTTCTTATAAACCAAATATTCTTATTCGCAAATATCCTAAACTCAGCTATACTGAGGGTCAGCGATGAAAGTTAAATTCTGACGAACTTATTAAATATTTTTTAGAAGGGTGAGGGAAATGCTCACCTGGCGACCAACCCCGGGTTAAATAACTGTGATTACATTTATAAATTAACTCACACATTCTTTCCATGCTTACAGTCATTAACACATGAATTACTATTTACTAAACTATATAAAATAGTATTACTAATACTAAGGAAATAATACAGAGACATAACCACATAGTCCAGCCACAGTCTCATACATGGAATATGTGAATTAACAACTTTTTGACTATAAATTGCAACAATGCAGTCCACCAGAAACCCGATCAATATCCATCGATATTAAAATGCATCCTAAACCTAATCTGCAATCAACGATAAGCGTTTTAATTATAAATTATCTCTTGATCTGGACCGAAAGAGCTGTGAACTCTCGTTTGAAATAATTGAACGATTTTTTAATTAATTAAAACAGTGGAAGGGATTTGCGATAGCTGAGGATTATTGGGCTTTATTCCCGAAATATCGACTCACCTCTCGAATTTCGAAACAGTTTCGGCTCTCTAGCGGGATAAAGTGGGGGGGGGGGGATCTCCATATTTATCCTGGTACCTCTGATTCAATTAAGAAGGCTATCGAGAAAATGCTGAATTTTGCCCGAAGAATAATAAACTTCTTTATTCATTTCTTATTTATCTCTGCCACGTTTCTCTTTCTCTTCTCTTAAAGATAACGTTTTAAAATTATTTGTCTAGTACTAGATTTAATTTAATCAATTTAGATTTTATAATTAAAGTATTATAAAAGCCAATGATTATCACTTTTTCGTAATATTTTTGAATCACTTTTGCATAATTCACATAATATAGCTGTGAACAATTACGTTCTTCGTTATTACAGGGTATATATATATATATATATATATATATATATATATATATATATATATATATATATATATATATATATATGTATGTATATGCATATATAGTACAGTCCTACAAATGGCTTGAATGTGAAATGCTTTGCTTATTTGGAATAATAATAAGAGCCAAAAATAATAACTTCGAAATGATATACACAATAATCTTTTTCTTTTATTTCTCATAGATACATACTACATTTATTGAAGTAAATACATTAATATACCTGCTAAAGAGAAAATACATATTTTTTTATATTTTATTTTTTCCAAAAAAGTCCATAATACTCATTTGCTTGTCATGCTGAACGCAGTTCCAAGCAACTTATAACTACTTTTATATTTTGCTAGTAATGAACAATATTCTGGGAAAATATTACAATTTTTAATTATAATTATTATTAATTATATAATGTTTTGATTTGTTAAGCTTATATATATTTTTATATATATTTTGCTATGCCCTTCTTTGTGTGAGTCCGGATCATGCATTTATCTAAATTTAGGGATGCTAGTCAGGACTTAATTTTCTGACAATTTATAAATAAGGATTTTTTATAATTAATTAATTAAATTAAGTCTTCTCCACAAGGTGATCGTGGGGCCCAATAATTGAGAGGTGGTAATTATAAAGGAGAGTAATCAAAATAGATTAATTAGATGAGTGACATGTAAATAAATGGTAAATAAATTCAACAGTTGAATAAAAAACGACGTATAATCAATTAAAGGTTAACGCATAAAATTACATACAGGAATAAGAATCATTCTTAAGTTTAAAACATGTATGGTAACAAATAAACTTAACCTAGACTTATCTTAATCCGAGGGCGATGCTATGTTGTGGGTGGAAGTGGCTGCATGGCGAGAATCCCCAGGTTGGCCGAAAGGTCAGGCATCAGACCTCCAGGAACAGCTCAGGAGGAACCAAGGCAGGAAAAAGGACTGATCTCAAAATATTTTTCCCGCCTTTTTTGAAGTATAGGCTCCACCCCCCTGTACCAAGTCCACACCCATCGACTTCCCAGTTTCTTGAATTTTAGAAAACCTAAAATATCTTGTCTACCCCTAATATTAAAAGGTAAGGAACAAGCAGGTAGAGAGGCTGTCATTTATAGTTTTATCCATTAACAAGGGATATGGATTCTCGGACCACCCGTGAAGTGGTGTGGAGGTGCCATTTTGGCAACACGCGAATATTATGCTTGATATTTTAAAACTTATAGGTTTGATACATAGCAATTTATATTGTAGCTTTATTTTTTGAAATAACTTGCATAACTTATATATTTTTATTGTAACCTGTTTTTCACTGTTGGGCATGATGATGAGAACTATATAGACTCGAAACGTTGTTAAAATTGTTATTAATGATGAAACAATAAATACAAAAAATACATATCTATTATACCGCGGATACAAAGACAAAAGATTATTTGTTCTTTTTGGCCATTAGTGATGCCATTAGGACTCACTGATCTACGTTGCAGTTAGCTTTCAAACCCGAATTCACCCTGTGATTGACCTCATCGCATCACTAACCTTGTCAAACAGTTTTTCCACTCTCCTCGCCAGTGGTGGTTTCCACGTTCAATACTGTTTTTATCGATATGAGCGATATCACTGTTAGTCATGTGTTTAATTTACAATGATCTTACTTAACACCATTTTATTTATTTATTTATTTTGTATTATTTTTAATAGATTGAAGTTACTTTTAAATCGAATTTATATGATAGCGATTCGACAATTTAGATATATTTTCTGTTACTACTAATTACTTTGTTCAATTCAACGAAATATTAATATAATAATTGCAAGTAATTATAATTGTAAGGGTACCCTTACAGTATCGTGTCTCCGCGAAGCTGGCCTTGGTTCGATCCTTACCCTTCACTTCCAGTTTACATTTATCGATAGCTCTTTCCTATAACCTCACATGTAAACAATCACTTCTACAGTTTCAACTTGGATTGTGTTGTTTAGTTTGTTATATTGATATTTAGTATTCTTAAATGAAAATAGGTGAAACAGAAGTTAACAACACGAGGATTAAGTGTTTTATCAATTCATGTTTTCTTACTTTCTCCTCTCTAGTATGTTAAAGTATTTAAAGTTAAGAAGATTAATTTCTGCATGAATTTGGTGCTTTATCTATATATATAAAAATGAATGTGTGTGTGTCTGTCTGTTCTCGATAGATTCAAAAACCATACATCCAATCGCCGTGAAAATTTGGGAAGTTATTAAGTATATCCCCGGAAAGGTTTTTGTAAATTTTTATTTAAATCAGAGTTGGGGTTCAAGAAATATCCCAAAAATATCAAAATAATATTTATTTTTTATAAATATTACTTTAGTGCAGGTGTTATTAAACAATTACCAATAAAACATATGTTCTAAATTAATCTATATCTCCTTAGTTTTTTAGGAAGGTTTTAAGAAGAATAAAATTCCATAAAACGATTTCAAATTCATTTTGATGTTTCAGGTTTATAGTAGGTATGTTATTAAAATAACATTTAATTAGTAATATTTGTTAAGAGTTTAACCATGAATAAATTGAATAATTAAATTTTTACTCATTGAATTTACTTTTATAAAACAAAACTAACCGCAAAAAATACTGAACCAATCTTTACCAAATCTAAACTACATCATCTTCTTAGTTGAAAGAAGGTTTAGCAATAAGAAAATTTACATATTATCAATTAAATTGTTGCTAAAAAGAGATAAAAATGCGGTACGCAGTAAATTTTGAAAATTGACCGATATGTGGCGAGTGCCATTTAAGAGAGGTTATAGCGGTACAGTGTTATATAGAGCTAGAAATTGATAATAAAATTGGTTTAATTCAAATAAATTGTTTAAAAAAAAAAGCTATAAATATTTAGTGTGACGTGTGGATACTAGGGATGTTTAATAATCGAACGATAAGTTGTTAGCACCATTCTGCAACAGAGTTTGCAATAGTAAAATTATTAAACCCATCTGTGCCAAATTTTAACTACAAAATTTTCATAGTTCTAGGAAGATTTTAAATAGTATAGTTTACTATAATAATTCTTTAGTTAATAGTCGGCTTACGAGCCACCACCAAGTTTGATCCTTACGCTTCACTTCGAGTTTAAATTTATCGATAGCTCTTTCCTATAACCTCACATGTTAACAATCACTTCTACAGTTTCAACTTGGATTGTGTTGTTTAGTGTGTCATATTGATATTTAGTCTTCTTAAATGTAAATAAGTGAAACAGAAGTTAACAAAATGATTTTCATAAAGGATTAAGTGTTTTATTAATTCTGTTTTCTTATTTCCTCTTATCTAATGTGCAAAAGTGTTACAAAACTTAAGAACATTAATTTGTACATGGATTTGGTGTTTTATATATTTTGATTTGTTGTATCAATTTAAGTGATAAAATTTCAGTATACATATTTTTTTGAATGGATTCTTTGTCATCCATAGTACTTAATGCCCTAAAGTGAGACAGATTGTATAATTAATTCAATAAAACATAAAGATCTAAAAATAAATGTGAGAAAGTATATCATAGGTTTCATATTTTTTTATTTTCACTTCCCTTAAAAATAATATAGCAGAAAATATAGCAGAAATTGACATCATAACTTTCAACATGGATTCTGTCTTATATTATATAATTCCTTATAACATGGAGAATGGACAGTGTGAAAATAATCATAGATTAAGAGGTGTACTGTTGGTAATAACTATTGGTGTAATTTTATAGATTAATGTATTTTTTTTTAAATTTAGAAGCCTGATGATGGAGTATTTTCTGCGAAACATGTAGCTACAAATGTTAAACAAATAGGAGTTATGTTAAATAAATTCTTATTGATTCTGCCTTTATATATTTATAATATCTGTGGCACCTGTGCATAGTGGGCTAAGTATATTGAAGAAACAATGCTCAATTGCATTCTTCAATACAAGACTTTTATAGATAAACAAATTATTCTTAGTTAATCAACTATTAGTAAAGTTCTTTAATTATGAGAGCGGGCGAAGTCGCTACGGGGAAAGCTAGTATATTTATATTTCTTATACCAATTTAAGTGAGAATATTTCAGTATGCATATTTTGTGAATGCATTATTTTTCGTCCATATTACTTATTGCCCTAAAGTGAGAAAGATTGTTTAATTAATTCAATAAAACACATCGATCTAAAAATAAATGTGAGAAAGTATATCACAGGTTTCATATTTTCTTATTTCCACTTCGCTTGAGAAAATATAGCAGAAATTAATATCATTACTTTCAACAAGTATTCTGTGTTTTATATATTTATAAATTGTTGCTTACATTGTTTGAATTGGTAGAATAATAATTTTGATTTAATACAATATTAATTCAACATTGATTTAGTGTCTTATATTTTGATATTTTCTTATTATTCATTTCAATATCAGAAGGTAAACACAAGTTAATATTACTTTGAACAGGGATTTAGATTTTTTCCGTAAATGAGGGTGAATAGCCTTTTCCCTCTAAAAGTAGCGACTAAAACACGGAAATAAATCGGAACAAGGTTAGAATCTATGAAAGGTATTCTGGGCGAGCGTATGGGCTAAAGACACGGTTATGTGAGGGTAGCGTTATAAGTAATTATAATCTAAATTTGACATTTAAAATATTAATATTTTATAGTTCAAAAGTTAATGTAAATATATTTGTGCCTGTTTGGATGATAAATTAGTCTCTGTATTTTAGGTCAAATGTGACATTATTTTTTAACTTTGCACTCGGAGATTGGCAGGCTGCCACAATGCCCTATGAGATGGCACCAGGCCAGCTTCACTTAGCTGTTAATAACAATATTTTACTAATATATATATTTTTTATTTTAGATATGGAATGTTTATGCTATCATATAGAATCCATATATCTTGCTTTCACATAAATAAAATTAAATTTACTTGAAGTGCACATGGCAGTGTAGAAGATTATTAGATTATTACAGTCTAGTATATTTTTTATTAGAACACTAGTTTCGAATGTTAGTTCAACATGAGTTCTAAAAAGATACGAACAATGCAAAACATCAACACTAATGAACAGTGATTATATTATCACCACTCTGCACAATTAAAGAAAGTGAAGAAACACATTTTTTTTTATTTCGTTCGTTTGCTGTATTTTACAAGGACTGTCTTATGGTAAAGTGACAGAGCTTTATATATAAAGAGCTTTATTTTACGGAATTTAACAATTTACAATTTTGTAACATATTTGTATAAATACATGTTTTGCTAAAAAAACAATCCACACTACATATTCGTTCAGTATAAATTAAACTTAGTATACATTTTTTAAACTGTAGGAAAAACTGACAATTAAAAAAAACCTTCTAAGAAAAAAAATTTATAAAATAAATAAATAAATAATAATAATAATTAAATAAAACAAAGTGATAAAATAATAAATGGAAAATTTGCAAAAGTTTTGGGCGTTAAAATTAATTGTGCTATCAAAGAATAAATTATCTCTTACAATATTTTGATTTGCTAAATTAAAATTAACTAAAACTAATAAATTCAAGAATGTCTTATTAAATAAATTTTATTCTAGTAATATGTGTCTAGTTCGTTTGCGTACGTATCTTCTTAAGGTTAGCTTGTTATATTTGCCTATAAAGTGATAGAAATACGTAAAAATGACTTTACTGATTTCGGTCTGCAAATCATATTCGAAATTTTACCCTAAGGCCTTGTAAAATACATCAGTAAATGAGCGAAATAAAAAAAAGCTATCTCTTACATTCGTTGATTTTGCACTGTGGCGAATGTTATTTATAAGGTGGCAAAATGGGAGTGCTTCTAAAGGCAATCAAACCCTAGGGCTGGTTGAGTGTAAAGGGACCAAAAATTTAGCTTTACGCTTAAAATTAATTATATATTAATTATTATAAATGTGTAATGCGACCAACCTTGCTGTGTGGGACACCATTATTTTCATCCATTGGGAAAAGTACAAACAAACTTCAATCATTCCAAAATGGTATAATGAAAAATATTTTAGCGTAAAAACGACAAAGATATATGAGAAATTAAAAGTAAATGAATTAAGGAGGTTTTGGCCGATAGAAAAGAAAATTTTTCGATACCTTAAAAAATATTTCAAATCCTCTCTACAACAAAATTTCACCTCCAGGAGAACCAAAGCGATGGCAAAATTATTTTTTTGGAATTATAGATAGTTATTTTAGTGTATAAGGTATATGTACATAAATAAAAGGTGAGCCCCATCACCTAACTATTAACTTAACTATATTAATTGATAACAAAATTATGATAAACCATCTATGAATCCTTAAAATGCTAGAAAGCAGTAAGAGGAGGATGTGAAAAACTTTATATTAGGTTATTACAAGAAAGAAAAAAATAAATTAATTATAACAATATTTCTAATGTTACATTTCCGCTAGTGTGAATTGGGAGAACGAGGACAGAGAGCTATGTATTATTAATACAAAAAACATATTGATGGCTAACTTTATTGGGTTCCTTAATACACTAGATAGCAAGCTGTCTCTAATCCAAGCTAGATTTTGCACTCTCTATATTACAACAATTCATAACATGTTATTTTCTATCTCATATATTTCGTTTGATTTTTTCCCTTTTTATTATATTTCCCTCACAGTATTCAAATTGTCTTGCATGTTTTTTAAATTTTAATTGAAATTTCTTTTGTTTGTTTTTTTCTCCCTGAACAATCAACATCACTACTACTTGAAAGACACATACAAAATAAGTTGGTACGAATGTATATGAGGAGGTGAGATGCAAAACTCGTTCCTTCCATTTTTTTTTTCTAATTTAGATGCCACTGGATTCTAAAAGATATTAACTGTCTTTATATATTTATCAATAAACATCTTTATATACATTATCTTTCTAACCTAATTATAAATATATCTTTATATCTTCATCTATAAATATCTTTATGTATGTTATCTTTCTAAAAGATAATAATATCCAACTTTTCAAAAAAATGGAACGAACGAGTTTTGTATCTCACCTCCTCATATGCGATAACCATAAATTGCATTTGTCCTTTATTCTACCATATATGTAGTGGTGGATAATGCTACCACAATCCATAGATAAATAGACATATCTCTATCATCTGTTGTTTTTTCCAGTGAAATTCAGTATTTTTGTAGTTCATTTTTTTTTTAATTGTTATTCTTTTTTTTCACGTATAGGCCCCAAGGACACGGTTTAGGCTTCTTTGGAATTCTCGACTTTCTTTCCTCCCATCTTAGCTTCATTATTCTTGAATGTCTCTCCCTTCTTTCCCTGGACCACATTGTACCCCTCTTTTTCTCTCTGCTAATTGTAGTGAGATTTTTTATTGTTTTTCGGAACAGCTCTCTATCCAAACAGTCGCTTTCTGACATTTTAAGGTTCTTTAATTCTTCTTGCATTTGCTTTGTATATCCACCTACGCTTTTATAGCTACTAATTTTATCGAATATCTCTTTATTTAGTCGTTCCTTCTTCATCCTTTTCATATGTCCATAGAACATCAGCCTTCGGATTCTTATTTAGGTCTCCAGGTCTTTCACTTCTCTGTAGATCTCTTCGTTAGATCTTAGCCTGTAACCTTCCTGTGTTTTCCTGGGCCCATAGATTTTTCTCAGGATCCTCCTTTCTATTCTTAATAGCCCCTCTAGGCTGGGTAAGCAAGTGGTCTCCATCCCATATAAAATCACAGGCCTTATCACAACATTGTAATGCCTTAATTTCGCATTGGAGGAGAGGTTCTTCTTATTTTATATTTTGCCCGTTTGGAAGCTCAAATGTTCCAATTTTTTTATTTTCTCATGGATTCCCTCCTTCCGAACCATTACAACACATTATTTCCCCCAAGTACTTCTTTACTTTAATTTTACCACACTTGATGTTAACTGTTTTTTTCTTGAACTTCACTTCAGTAGTCATAAATTCTGTTTTTTATATGATATTTGTAGCCCTGCTTTTTCCGCTATTGTTTTTATGGTATTTAGTTGACTTATGGCCTCCTCTTCTTATATTATATTTTATTTATACACATTTATTTATAAAAATTATTAAATTATATTTATACACGCATTAAATTTGCTTCAACTACTAATTAATTAAGTTAGTTTAAAAAAAACAAAAACATAAGTCCAATTAAAAAGCCTACTGGGGGACCTGTATTTCCCATTTAAGAGTGTTTTAGTTCGATGTGAGCGATTTGTTCCCTGTCTTTTATCTACTTGACTGTTTTTCTTTCCGAGGCGGAACCAAAAGCTTTTAACAAAAAGTTGTTCTCAAAGTCCTCACGATGAAGTTCTAATGTTGACTCGGAGCGTTTGATTGGTAATTTGTCAGTTAATTACCAGATCAACTTTTCCCTTGTCCTTCCTCCTTCCATCGGATTGGTCAATTAGCTTCCTTTCTTCTAATATTGATTTCATTACAAATGGTTAGCTTTGTTGTTAACGCTACTATATATATATATATATATATATATATATATATATATATATATATATATATATATATATATATATATATATATATATATATATATATATTAGATTGTAAGGTGTGGATACGAGATGAATTGGATTGTTAGATCCATTAAGTTACTCCATACGTCCAAATGGGTCTCATTATATTATTAGAAAAAAATAAATTAAAATTTTAAAATTTTTAATCTTAATCATTGCAGATTTTATTCCGATCTTATAAAGGGTATCCAAATTAGAAGATATTTTTTATTATCTTAAAAAAAATTTAGATAGTAAAATAAACTTCATTTTTAAAACAGTAAATTAGAAATTTAATATAATTTTAATTTTATAAAATTTTGTATTGAATATAAAATAATATAAATATATAAATAAATTCAATGAAGTATGTAAATTAGGTTTGATAACGAGCGAACTCGATTAGCGATGTTGATCTCATTTGCTGTGCTCCGGCCATTGTCACATAAAATTAATTCTCATAACAAACACTGAATATTAAATTAAATTTTATTAACAATTTTTTTTCAATAAAAATAAAAATATAGATTTTTATCATTTTATCATTTTACAACATTGACATAATGACTTGCCTGTTTTTACAAGATGTGAAGGAAGGTTTTTCTTATTTAGGACAAACATCGATTTTTCTCATTTTTCCTTCACACGGTGCAGAAGCTAGAAACAATATAAAGTTTTAGTGTAAACTTATTCAAATTAGTTTTATTGATTACCGTTTTGATTTTTAATATATCTGACAGTTTAGATCAACATTCTTATCAAATTTAGTTGGTAAAAGAGCGAGAATAGTATTGGATTGAATAAAGTATTTAGGTTCATGGTGTGCTACAACATCCTTCTTACAACCTACATTATTCTTACCTTACTGAAGTCGATTTTGGAAGGTCATATTGTGTTTAAAGATTAAAAAATTCAGTTTGATTCCTAAAATGTATGATGCCAAGGAATCAATTGCTTAATACAAATTTTCAAGCATTTCAATGAACGTTTATGGACTGACATCTCGCGGAGGAATGTCAGATTTCTTGACAGCTTTTGAAATTCGAAAAATCTCTTATTTAACTGTTTTTATGTTAAAATCCTCTAGATGGGATAACGGTTTCAATAATTTTCATTTCATATCATTCATAACCTCTGAGTCCACTTGTGATTTTTCTCGTTTTTTTTTTATAATGATAAAATCCATCGCATCAAGAGTAGATGTTCAAAACAGGCAGGACAACAGAAACAATTTTTTTTTTCTTCATATATTGATATTTACAACAGTACGAAATAATGTACATTAAGTAAATATGTTAATAGTGAATACAATAACGTGTAAATAAATAACTTGTGAAGAACTACTCACTAGTAACACTGCAATAGGCCATCTAAACAAAATATTTAGTAGCGGATTTACGCATTATTCAGAGTAATAAAAAATTAAATTAAATTAAATCGGAAATATTATGGAATATATAATAATGTTCCATGTATGATATATCTATTTTCTTTCAGAAATATATCAGAACAAGCATACGCAATGCGAAAAATTGTGACGGGGACGGACGAACCCATTGGAAGAGGGTCTCAAAGAGGGTCATGGGTTCGATTCTCACCTGGGTCGGATGGTTTTCTTTCATGGTCGCCCTGCGAAAGGAGTCTCATACCTCTCACTCAGTTCGAAGAGGTAGGTAACCTGTATGATTGCCTCCCCTACTTGGAGTACCTAAGGACGTTAAACCCCCTAAAAATAAAACATCAGCATTTCTTCCTACCAAAGGGCTTTTCTTTTCCTCTCAACCACCATCTGCGATTCTCTCCCTGTTTATATTATACTGGCATTTCCTTTCGCGGCTTCGCCCGCTTTTTTAAGTAAAAGCCATCGATAATCCTAACTAGTAATTACAGTTTTATCTATCAATATACATCTAAAAAAAAAAAATACATTTCGAGTTTTGTCTCCCGATGTTATCAGAATGATTTGACTGTTAGGGTTTCCGGGCCTAATATTCTTGACCGTGGTAGAAACAGTGAGTCAATTTGTTACTTGTAAAGTAGCGAAAGTAATTTTTAAAATGAATTTTAATTCTTTAAATTAAAATTGTAGATTAGTTGGAATAAACGGGTTCCTAGGAATAATTGCGATTTCTCCTGTCTTTGGTCCGAAGGGAATCATATACTCAATAATATTTTCATGTGTAGCTGTAATTTTTAATCTGGTAACACTGCATAGGTAATGAGGTTACAGGTCATGTAAAACGTAATTTAATATCCGATTTTTAATTTTAATGAAAGAGTTGGTAATCCTGAGAAGCATAGTAGTCCAGTCAATAAACACATTGTAGAGTGCATGAAATATGCGATTATTTTTGACTTCATAGCTTCGCTAGGAATAGTTAGAAGGTAAACATACTAAAAGTACCCGACCGTGGAGGGTGAGCTAACGGTGGGGGGGAGGGGAGAAGTTCAATTGTTTTGTTTTTTCGATAACAACTCGAAAACGGTTGAATCTAGAAACATATGTTTCAAATAAACATAAAAGCTAATTAAATTTCCTATAAAATTGATATTATATAAATTTGTCGTAATTCTAATCGTTTACGTGATATTCGTCATTGAAAATCGGTGATTTTCGGAAAAAAACAATTGTCACCTCACTATTTGTCAAACTTTTGTAGAGTATTAAATTTACTTTTCATCGTTTAGAGTCAATCGTTTTCGAGATATTATCGAAAAAACAAAAATATTGAACTTCTCCCCTCCCCCCCACCTTTAGCTTACCCCCCCCCCCCCCCCCCCCCCCCCCCCCCCCCCCCCCCAGGGGCAGGTACTTTTAGTATGTTTACCTTTTAAGTACTCCTAATGAAGCTATGAAGTCAAAAATTATCGGATATTTCATGTGCACCCTACACCTCTCATTTCATCACTCATTGAGTGGACTATAGAATATTTACCTTATTGACTATGTGTTGGTCGTTTTTCGAACTCCACATTTCGCAGCACATATTTAACTCTTTTTTAATAATAATTCTATTGAAAACATGGAAATTTTATTAGTAATTTCAAGCTCTAGATAACCTCCTACCATTGTAACCTCTCTTGCTAAATCGCTCTCGGCACCTATTAGTCAATTTTCCAACTACACTACATAACACATATCGCTTTTTAACAATAGTTAAATTAAAAATCGGTAAATTCTATTATTGCTAAACGTTCCTTGAACTATGAAGACAATGTAGTTAAATTTTGGTACAGATGGGTTCAATAGTTTTCGTGATTAGTGATCACAAACGAAAAATGGCTTGTCCTTTTATATTATAGTATTGATAAGTATATTTAAAAAAACATTACATTATATGAAGCGTAGAATTCCAAATCTATCCAAGTTAATTTTTGAAAAATTTTAGCAGCTTGTCGGTAGTCTGGCTCTATTAGAAAGAGGTCTTATATTATGTATTGCCATTTTATATCTGATTCAACTAATTTTAATATAAAACCTTCCACTTAGTAGTTTCATTAGTTCGTAGAAAAAATAATAATAAAATTTAAAAAAATGGAAATTTTTCTAGGATGGTTTAGATATTCTATGCCTTATTGGATACATGTATACAGGGTGTTCGGAAGATTGTTGGCCAAAAAATTATCTCGGGTAGGGAGGTTCATGTTGAACCTATTTAAGGTCACTTACCTTTATACAAAATCTTACGGTTTTTTTTTTTAATGATTTTTTTTGTAAAAATGGCCAAATCTAAACGTTTATGCCTTATAACTATCCACTATTTCTAATACAAGCACGATATATTTTTCTTATTTCTGTGGTAGTTGTCCTAAAAAAAAAAATTCTTCCTTCACTATCGTAAACTCGGCATTGATTTTTTGAAAAGTTTTTGTTTTGAAAAAGCCCACTACAACTGTAAGAGAATGTTTAAACAATTGTTACCCACAATCCTGGATAGGAAGACGGGGTCCAATTGAGTGGCCAGCACGGTCTCCAGACCTCACGCCGCTCGATTATTACCTCTGGGGCCGTGCCAAAGATTTGGTTTATAATGAAGAATGTTTTTCTAAACAAGAACTTATTCAAAAAATCAATGCCGCGTTTTCCATAATGAAGGAAGAATTTATTTTAGGAACAACTACCACAGAAATAAGATAAAGATATCTTGCTTGTATCAGAAATAGTGGAGATCATTTTGAGCAATACCTGTGATACTCTACAAATTAAATTTATGAATAATTTAAAATTAGTTTAATTTTGTTCCCTGATTATTGTTTACAAAAATGTAGATAAAGTTTACTCTGATAAAATCGAAATTCCGAGAAAGAAAGAGAAAATATGCAGTTTAACCTATGCTATAAAGAAACACAACTATTTGTTACGTTTTGTATAAAAAATATGATTCGATTCATTATTATTGTCAGTGTGCGCTGGTGGCACACTTTTGTTACTTCATAAAAATAAAAAAAAACTAGATGTGCTGCGTGCCTGCAAATGATATTTTTTTTAAAGAGTATTAAATAGAGAAGTTTTTAAAACAATTTGGATTTGGCTGTTGCGCTTACTTTTTATTGAACCTAAACTTCAAGTTCATAATTTTTATTTTTGCCTTTAACAAATTTAACGATATCCCGTTTTTTTGGTATTTGGTTTTTGTACCATATCTTTTTTATTTTACATGAACAATGTATTAGTAATTACTGGGGGGAAAAATGGCGTTGATATATCAGTAAAAAACGGAGTTATAAGGCATAAATGTTTCGATTTGGCCATTTTTACAAAAAAATTCATTAAAACAAAAACCATAAGACTTTTTATATAGGTAAGTGACCTTAAATAGGTTCAGAATGAACCTCCCTACCCGAGATACCTTTTTGGCCACCGATCTTCCGAACACCCTGTATAAAAAATGATTGTCCCCTTGTATTCATTAAACGTACGGTTTTTCGATTGAAATTACAATAATTGAAGATTTGACTATTTCATCTCAGCTTTGCCTTCTATATATCTATCTACTCCTAATAAACCACGATGCTGCTCCTACAAGAAGTATACCGCGCACGAAATGTATAGGAGGATTGTAATAATATTGTTGTTGAGGGAGGCAGGGGCCTGATGACCAGGGGGCGAGGAGAGAGATAGTGCCCCCGAGATAGCCTGGGAGGGGAGGGAGGGGTAAGGGAGGGGGACCATTTGTACAGAGGACAATGGAAGGGGGGGGTAATGACCTCCTCCCCCCGGGGATTTGCATGTGGCTCCTGATACAGCTCCTGATAGGCCCCTCCTGATTACCTGCAATTAAATTATTCCCATTCCAGGGAGGCTTACCTTATCTATCTGCCCTTATGTTTATGCGCATATATTATATTATTATATATTGTACCGTCTGATCGGAAGTACCTACGGCTCGTCCTCCACCTCTAAGTCAACAGCTATTCTACGCATAACTTAATTAGATATACACATTCACCGTAATTTGAAAGGAAAAGAAACGAAATAACGTTTGAGCGTGTTTTAAGATTTAATCCGGCCTGGAGGACCAAAATGTTGAGTCAAAGCTCGTGGGTTAACCTTTTCTGATTCAAAACGAAACGTGACTTCGTCTGAATAAAAATTACGCTCTGGATTGTGGACTGTATATAGGATCACTTGAAAAAAGGTTCGCAATTGTAGATGAAAAATAACACAGGTCTGCAAAATAAAATTTGTTTGTCAGCTGCATGAGATATTTTAACTGAATTATATGTTTTAAAATGCGATGATTTCAGAAGTGATGTCTGTTTTTTTCTATCTCATAAGGTTTTTTGCTAATTCAAATTGGTAAAAGCACTCGTTTATTCAAATCGTTTATTCGAGAATTTTGTACATAGATATTTAAAACAGTCCCCATCCTTTTTTTACGGTATTACAACTTGTTTCATCAATCCCAATTTGATATGGAGAGGGGGCAACAAAACCTTTTCTGGTGGTACCAAAGTAGTATTGATAACGTTTTTCTCTCAAGGTTTTAAAGTTTCTCGGGGTGGCCAATCACTTTTAGTCCAGTCCTGTTCTTTAGCTCTTCTACACCACAAGCATAAGAAGTATGGGTATTTATAATAGCCTGCCTGCTGACCCAAAAGCATCGTGAGTAACATACAAATAATAATAAACATAATACTACAAAACACATAAAAACCTATGTGATAGAATTTTTTGAATATTTTTCCTGTTTTCGGGAGGTCAAAATCTATAAAAAAATGTTAAAAAATCCTATGCAGTTTTTTTGTCGCAGACCTGTGTAATTAGAAGAAAAATAAACCAAATAAAATAAAATTGACTGACCAAGGTATTTATGATATAATGATAAAATTGACCAAGATGAACATCATAAAGTTGTGCCGGTAGACTCCCCCTGGGCTTCCAGAGAAAGTTAGGGAGTCTGCTAGTTGTTGAACCAATCCGTTGAGAGATCTTCTGGCTGAATTTACACTTGTTTGCAAGCAAAAGGCATAAAAAATCTCTTTGATGTGAAATAACATAAAGAGTGGAAACCAAAAAGCTGGAATAAAAGAAATGGAAGACAATGGTCTTAAACGAAAACGGTGGAAGGCAAATGCTTTGGACATGAAAAAGCAAATAATCTTAACTCCAGGGCTTCTCACGTTGGAATGACCGAGACCTGAGAAAAATGGTCGGAAAAAACTCTCAGGAAGATTGTGATAAATACTGGAAGATTTAGTTGCCATAACAATCCACTAGATTGGGGGTAATTCCTGATTTCGGATTCTGTTTCGTACTTTACTTTTTTTTTTTTATTGTTATTTAATTGGTCTATTTACAAAGGACGCCTGATGGCGTGAACAACATCTAACGTATTTCTTAGTAAAGTAGTAACATGTTATAATCAAACAACAAAAAAATATTCACTTGACAAGCGTTCAAATCTCCCTATCAATTACAAAAACAAACGGAGTTGAGCTTTGTGGTTCCACTAAACCATCTCGAATCCACAAGTCTCCCAACTTGCTTCACATTTCCGATAATCCTCCGGGTGTCTGATAGTAAGATAGCCTATAGACCTTCTAATGTAAAACTTATATTGAAGTTTTTTAAGTGGAGTAGATATTGTAATCATTTCCTCGAATTTGGTTGTTTTGTATTGTCAATATTGTCAATATATATTTGTATTTGTCAGTATCAATTTGTATTTGTCAGTATCAATATACTTTATCTACTTTTTTTATAAATAAAAGAATAAACGAAGAAACGAGACACATTCCGAACACCTCACAATCCTAAAATTTAAACATCCTACATAAATATCCAGTATCATAAAATTAAAAAATAATAATAAAATGACTTTTTCTCAATTAATGGCTATGAAACCTAACTTTGGACTATTCCAGTATTTTAGAATATGGAGCTTCCATGTTTTTGTTTGGTGAGGTTTTCGAAATCTGATTAGTATGAACTTCCAACTAAAAAAAATTCTAAACATGAATTTTTTAAAAATTAAAAATGATTAAAACCGATTTAACTTAATTTAATAAGTTTATGATTATTATAATTTAAAAAAGGATATTATGAATATCAATAATAATATCCTACATATTCAGAAGAATATTACGGTTTGATAATGATTTAATTTATACAATATATATAATATATAAAACATAAATTAAAATAAACATAGAAATAAAAACATGGTATATATATTATATATATAAAGGTATATAAAATATATATATATTTCCCTTATCATTCCTGTCTTGTCCTTATTATGTTCCTGTTATGTTTTCCTGTTATGTCCTTATAAGGACAAGACAGGAAAATATATATATATATATATTTCCCTTATCATTGCTACTTTGAATTCTTAGTTATTTATGTATCTGATCTTTTCTATGCGGTTTCTGTATATTGTTTTTTATCTATCCAATTCTGTATTCCATTTGTCATTTGTTTATAGGTCTGTTATTATTATTTTTTTTTGTCACCTCTGGTATTTTGTTGATTATAGCCCTGAAGAAGACCTGCAACGCAGGTCGAAACGTTGGCACGTATTAAAGAATTCCTTCTTTAACGTGGTGTTACTTTGACTGCATCCCTGACTATATATATATATATATATACTTCCAAAAGAAATCTCAACCGTGCTCTTTTAGCGTGTCACTGGTGTCAGGATTCAGTGAACATAGAGTGGGAGCGCTCTAGCCACGGGCAATTAGCGCCTGAAGCGAGAACCTGGCTATTTCCAAGACTCCAACATAGTTACTAAAAATAATTTAAATTATTTAAATTTACAAAAAATTGTGTAATTCCATCACTGATGTGCGCAAAAAATCAATTAACATCAATCACCAACTATATATGAACCAGCCAATTATCATAGTATTTAGGAAGTTTCAGTTCTTATGAGAAATACTTCGGGGTTCGCCTTCTAGCGATGCAATCGGTGGAGGAAAATCTGATAATTTTTTTTTTATTATGTTATTAACCTAGGGCTGTGACAAGGGTGGTTCACGACAATCTCGTCAGCTGTATCAACCACTATTGTCTTCACCGGAAGAATCATCAAAACATAATTCATATTTAAATTTGAAAGGGGTTGTTACTCAAGTAATGCGATAGTCGACTTGGTAAACTCAAGTTATAATCAAGAGGGAAACTCCATTCCCAAATAGAAACAAGACGTATCATTTCCCTCAATCTCCCAAAGTCTCAAGACGAAACATAAGCCATTGCAGCTTAAACTTAATAAAATCAGATATTAATGTTTTATAAAGTAAATCATATTTGATTAAAAAAAAAACTGGTCGCAAGTACAATTTATAAAACTAATAGCATCCCGCGTGGCTTCGCCTATGCACTTAGATAGTTTTGTCTAAGAATTAATGATTTTATTTATTTATCTTTAAAATTCTTGTGTTGTAGAAAGCATGCAATAAGGGAAACAATGAATTCATAATACATCCGAATAAATTATACTTTGTCTCCCGATGTTATGAGGATGATTTCCAGTTCTGGAAAGTCCTACATATCATTGACTGTGGTAATTGGTAATTGTAATAGCAAAAAAACTTTAATTTGAAATTTGAATCGTTTGAATTGAAATGTTGGATCATTAGGAATTTTTTGGGTTCAAGAAATGAATAGGATTTCTCCAGTCGATGGTCCAATGAGACTATAACCTAAATAATATTCAAAGCATCAGGTAGTTGAAGGTAAAGTAACAAGCATAATTGGATACCAATTAATTTTAAATAATCTGTTAGTAATCCAGATGGTCAGACAATATTTACTGAAGTATTAGCCATATATCGGTGGATTTTATACCTTTTTTAAGAACTCTTTAATTGAATATAATTAAATTTTATTATCAATTTCAAGTTCTATATGAAAACTTGATGTAGAAAAAAAGCTAAAAAATTTGCAAGGCCAATTTGCTAGAGAAAGGAAAAAAGAGAGGGAGTCAAGAAAGAGCGGAATCGGTGCGGATGAAGCATACACTAGCAAATGGTTTGCATACCAAGCCATGATGTTCTTTGCCAATAAGGACAAACCTAGAAACACTAAGGATACAGATGTAATTTGAGATCTTAACTAATAATAATATTGTCATATTGTTAATATATACAAAATATTTTCTTAAGCAAAAGCTTGGTAGTTCATTATGGAAACATAAATAAACAAGTCGATATAGGGATAATTCAACTTTTTACTTAATTGCCAATATCATTTTACAACAATAATATGTTAAAACACGAACCTAACAAATAACTAATACAAAACAAAATAATAGTAATTAAATTATTTACAATTTCAAATCACTTATCGTACTGGAAGTGCAGATCCCCTTGCGGAGATACAAAATATTCTGCAAACTCATTTCTAACCATCTGAGCGTCAATACAACCTCTCCTTGGAATATTAGGCAAGTTATATAGTTGGCTAGTTGACGGATCCCTTCTCCATAAGCCTGGAATAACATCTCCATTGTCAGATAATTCCGTGTCCAACATACCAATGGAGCAGTAAATATTTCTTGATCCGCTTTTCCTCAAATAGTTATGTAAATACACTGCAGCCAATGTTACTTTTGTTGCTGTGCCTGGCTCCAACAAAATTGGTTTTCGAAATACACGGAAACTGGATGCCATAATACCAAATGCATTTTCGGAAACTCTTCGAGCCCTACTTAGTCGGTAGTTAAATATCCTTTCCTTTGTTCTTTTGTTATGCAATCCGGAGAATGGCTTCATAACATTAGGTGTTAGTTTAAAAAGCTTCGTCCCCTACAAAGACATATGGCATCGGAAGGCTTGATTGCGGTAAAGGGCGTAAGGAGGGAAGGTGCATCGTGTTGTCATCTAAACATTTCTTAAAAAAGGAACTATTGAACAACTCCACTGTCCGAAATTCTTCCTTGGCAACCAACGTTCGCATATATGAAATTGTAATTTGCATCCACTACAGCAAGCAAAATAATACTGAAAAAACCCTTGTAATTGAAAAATTCTGTGCCGGTATGTATGGTGCTTGAATGTTAATGTTTTCCATCAATGGCACCCACACAGTTTGGGTAGTTCCACTTGTGATAGAACATTTTTGCAGCACATTCCCATTCCTCTGCACTTCGCGGCATCTGTTAAAAAGTACAATAAATTGAATTAAATAAAAAAAAAGAAGTTTTTTATATTAATTTTACAAAAATTCTAGAAAATATGTTAGTATAAATGTTTCTACATAAGAATATAGAGTTCCCAAGATCGAGAGGACGACGAAAAACTGGTTGAAAATAATAGCATTGAAAATCTAAAACATTGCAAAAAATTAAACGCGGAAGACAATAGTGCCATCAGAAGCATGGCGGATAATGAAGCATCTACTTCATTCAAACAGCCATTTAAAAAGCAAAAAAAAAGTCTAATATCCGCTAACAATGCACCTATCTTAAATGAGGCAGTTAACCTTTTAAAATCAATTCAATCTAAAAAAACAAATAAAGACGAACATGATTTATTGGAGAACAAGTGGCCATAAAACTGAGAAATATCAGTTCACCACAAGTGAAATTTATGGCCCAACAAATTATTAAAAAACGCTATTTGATGCTGAGATGGGAATGCTAGCTAACCCCATGATTTCGATGCATACACCTCTGAATCCAAATTACCAATTTCCCTACTCATCGTCTCAACCTTCAACACCTTACTTATCATCCCTCTTTTCAACCACCCAGTCACCTGAAATCTGCTCAATTTGATTGTGAAAATGACAATTTAAGAAGACAAAATGATATTATTTCTGAAAACGAGATACAACAATTATTTTGAAATTTTGATGTATTTTTGTCAGGGAAGCCATAGCCCACCCCGGGCTGTACCGCTGCATAGTAGGAGTAGTATGTTATTTTGTATTTCTGATATATACTTTAAATTCAATATATATATATATATATATATATATATTTTAATTTATATTATATACTTACCTTGACGTAATCTTGTAGTGCTACTACCAGGGCATCACAAACTGTTGGTACAATATTAGAGATTGCTTGCTTAGAAATCTTTAAGAGGTAGCCCAATGAAGTGTAAGAATCTCCAGTTGCCAAAAATCTTAGTGTAACTGCAAGGCGCTGGTCCACTGGAATAGCTCGTCTAAATGATGTGTCTTTTTTAATGATTTTGGAGCGATCATGTTCAATAAATGATCAAAATTCTGAACTATTCATTCTAAAAATGTTTTTTTAAATCCCATGTCACATCTATATTCAAGATTCAATTCGTCAACTTCATCTAATAATAAATCCTTCATAAATTCCTCCGTACTGTACTTTTTTTCTGCTTCGATCAAGACTGGGCCGTACCCAAAACCTCCTCGGGCGACGACAACTAGCTTGCTGACCTCCAGCTACTGCAATTATAATTGCTGCAGCCGCCACTGCAGTATCTTCTGTATCACTCATTTTTAACCGAACTCAAAATAAAGGAGGTTCTGATTCGATTGTTTTTTTTTTTTTGTTTTTTTTATATGTTTGTTATGCGATCACTCCGTCAATTAAGAATCGATTTTAATGATTCTTTTTTTGATCAGTAGGTCATAATTTAGAGGTGGTCCCATAAAAATTTTAATGAAATCAACTCAGCGATTTTTAAGAAAAATCAACTCAACAATTAGTAAGAATTAACTGGTATATAACCTTCCACCCTAAACATATTTATTCATGGTGACTAAAATATAAATTATTAACACAAATAATTTAGATACACAGTCAACTCTCTATGTGTCGAACTTCAATAAGCCGAATCCTTAAATTGATCTTCGGCTCGCAAGTAAATTTCACCTTAATAAGTCAATTTCAGGCAAAACAATTAAATATGTGTTAATAACTCGAACTGAAAATAGAGATCAAACGAAGGGACTTCTAGGACTTAAATTTCTATGAATCCAACTATTGGAAGTCATCACCTCTATAACTCGAACTCAAATTCAAGGAATTCTTTATGTAATTGTTTTCCTGATTTCTGTCTTTGTTTACCTTTTCAGTTCATACATGCACTAGTCACTAATTGGTTATTTAATCGAGTAGTTACAATGGCTGTGAAATTTTTCACAATTAACGAAAGTAAAAATTAATTCACGAAGTGAAGAAAGGAGAAAGAAGTTGGGGCGATTATTGCTAGTGAATTCGGAATTCGGGCAGTTCTCCGAACCATCCTAACGAAAAAAAGAAAAGATTGCCATTGGTGGAAGACGGTAATTCTAATTTTACGTACCGAAAAAAAAAGCGCAGTTCAGTGATCTTGTTCATTAAGTCGAGGCTGTAGGTAAGTCAAACATTTTTCAGGGTCCCTTGAAGATCAGCTTATCTAGATTTCGCTGTATATACAAAATAACACCGTACCATTGTAACCTCATCCTAGGATGGCTCTTGCCATTTTCTATCGATTTTTAAACTTGACGAAAATTCACATATTTATCTTTTTTTAATAAAAAATATAGTTTAAAATCAGTAAATTTTATTATTGCTAAATCTTTCTAGAACAATGAAGGTGATGAAGTTAAAATTTGGAACAGACTGGTTCAGTAGTTTTCGCGGTTAGTGATCACAAACTAAAAATGGCTTGTTTTTTTATATAATAGTATATTTAAAAAAAACATTACATTATATGAGAAGTAGAATTCCAAATCCATCCAAGTTCATTTTTACATATGATTCTAGTAACATGTCAAAACTTGAAAAGTACTTCTCATCAGTAGCACATCAATAAAAATTTTACTCTAGAAGGTCTCTATGCCATCTTCTTTTCAGACGCCTCGGAGGATTATCGGGAATGGAGTAAGAAGCAAGTTGGGAGACTAGTGGATTGGAGTGGTTATGGAGCTTACTATGAAAGGATAGGTATCTGGTCTTGGATAAGTTTATTGGTGACAAAGTAAGGAGCATTGAGGATTTTTCGAAGGATCTTGGATTGTAAGGACTGGATACGTGATAAATAGGATGATTTAGTGGAGCCCCAAAGCTCAACTCCGTGTGTCCGTGTGTGTAATAAAAGCTTTAAACGTTTGTATAGTAAATGTTGAAGTAGTCTGTAGAATATATTGAAGTTTTAAAATATCATCTTTTGAAGTCCCGTGAATTTAATATTTTCTTGTTTAGTTCAAACCAATAAAAATACAAGGATGTGCAGTATATTTCCATGTCAATATTAGAGGTTCCACGGTAGAGCTGGGTCACCTGTTCTCCTAATTAAGCTCTGAATGATGCCGATGCTGTTGGAGGAAGCAAACAGTTTTGTGGTTGTAAATATTAACCGAGCCAGCAACTAGCGGCAAAGAGGGCCTACACCCCCTCCCAACTCTCTCTGTCTCTCTCTCTCTCTCTCTCTCTCTCTCTCTCTCTCTCTCTCTCTCTCTCTCTCTCTCTCTCTCTCTCTCTCTCTCTCTCTCTCTCTCTCTCTCTCTCTCTCTCTCTCTCTCTCTCTCTCTCTCTATCTATCTATCTATCTATCTATCTATCTCTCTACCACCTCTGGCAAGCAGGGCATGTTTCATGTATTACCCAGCACGCTTCATGTTTACTCTCGTGAAGCTCCACTCAAAGTGAGTGGTCAGTAAGTCTTGGGGGTGAAGGGCCAATTCGTTAGATCTCTCATGTTAGGTTAGTCATCTCAATTAAAATTCATTACTTCTCAGTTTGTGTCCGATTTAAGATCAAACAATATTCTAATATATATTGGATTTTTAATATATTTATTTTATTTAAGGGATACAGGAATGATTATTTATTAAAATCCTTAGCTATGCCGTCCTTCGGAAGGGACGTAAAATGGGAGTCCCAAGCCTGTGCGATGTCAGGTACTCGTTAAAGATCCCTATCCTAATTATACCTGGATAGGCAAAATTTAGGACTCCCACCGCAGCATCGTCCGATTAGCCATAGCAGCATAAAGAGACGTTAAACCAAATAAACAAACAAACAAATATGGAAAAATAAAAGTAAACAGAAAATTTAAGAATTTGCGGGAAATAATATGTTACAATGTTTCTGAGAATGTGAGTATCCGAGAGAAAATAACAAACTTAGAAAATTTAAGTTTCCAAACAGACAAAATTTAAAATAAAAAGAATCTCTCCTTCAATGCAATATTAAGGCATTAAAACGTTGTGATAAAGCCTTTGATTTTGTATGGGACGGAGACCACATGCCTGCCCAACTTGGAAGAGCTGCTAAGAATAGAAAGAAGAGTCTTAAGAAAAATCTATGGGCCCAGGAAAATACAGGAAGGTTACAGGCCAAAATACAGGAAGGTTACAGGCCAAAATACAGGAAGGTTACAGGCCAAAATACAGGAAGGTTACAGGCCAAAATACAGGAAGGTTACAGGCCAAAATACAGGAAGGTTACAGGCTAAGATCTAACGAAGAGATCTACAGAGAAGTGAAAGATCTGGGTGCCGAGATAAGAATCGGAAGGCTGATGTTCTATTGGTACATGTAAAGGATGAAGGAGGAAAGATTGAAAAAAAAAGATCTTTAACAAATGTTTTAGCTACTAAAGTATGAGGGGATGCACGAAGCAAATAAGAGAAGAATAAAATAAGCTTAAAACTTCAGATGCCGACTGCCTGGATATGGACACATATAACATACAGAAAAACACTGAAAAATCTAAGCATAGGGGTACAAAGAAATAAAATAAATGCAGTAGAAAATCATGAAACTTGGAGGGGAAGAAAGAAAATCAATGTTCCCAAAGAAGCCTAACCAATGATATTCGCCTGGTCCTTAGTGGCTGGTACACGAAAATAAAATAGAAATACATATAACTATAATACAAAATAACAAAAAATCGCCCTTTGAATCTCCTGCTGCCTAGATGTATCGGGAAATAATGAATCTTTTCATTAATTAGGACACAAGGGGCAGCAGAGCGACCCAGGACCAACATCCTAAACAAAGTTGAAGCACACAGAGAGGTGACAAAAGCCTATGGTGTTCCCTCTTTCATCGCCGATCGGATCCGCAAAATAGATATTCATCGACCACTATACAACTTTCTACAATAGATTTAAAGTGACCCTTTATATATCTCTTTGAAACAGTAACAATAATTTAATCGATCTTTCAAACTAAAAAAAAAAAAAAAAAAAAAAAAAAAAAAAAAAAGGAAAAACATTTAAATTATTAACAATTTTATTTGAGTAACTAATAACTAATTTTATTCGATGGATTGCTTTCACATTTCTAAACAAGCCTTTATATTTAGTTAATAATCATAATCGCGCTTACTCTCCTAAAATTTATAAATCAGAATATATAATAAAATTATACTACCAATAGTTTTTCCTGGATCCGAAACGTGGCCCCTCACGTTAAGGGAAGAACAATGCCTTAAAGTTTTCAAAAGTTAAGTACTGCGTAGAATATTTGGTCGCAAAAAAAAAGTATGAAAATAAGTAAAATTTAATAGACTCCATTCCGGTGAGTTGATTGGAGCGGTTCAAATACATATGATAAGTTGTAGACTTTAATAAAAATCGAATTCCAAATACAGGTAATCTGTTGACCGAGGCGTAGATGGGATGATTGCGTAAATGCTGGCCTTGGAGATTTGGGTTTTTAGTTAATGGGTTGAAGAGAGGTGTGTTCTCTCTAAGCCTTATATTTATCTATTTATAGCTATTGATCTTATCACAGTGTTTAAAGCATTTAACTCATAGCTCCCTGGGCTCATTCATCAGGCAAATTCATTTCATTTGATTTCAACCAGACGTTGACACTCTGGGGTCGAAAGGCCCTCTCGGGGCACAACTACCTATTTCATTTAGAAATTATTTATTGGAGGAAATCATAGGTAGTTGAGTGTACTTTCGTCGGAAGTAGTAACCGCTAGAAGATAACTTGATCCAAGACCCTTCATGGTTTGTACTGGTCCAGGTG